>OX104130.1:21330452-21373497 GCA_944470555.2 Heterobilharzia americana
CTTTATGTCTGTGCCTTGTAGCCTTTAAGTGAGCAACGTTATTGCTGCCGTAAACAAACAGTCCACAGAGCTAAAAGATCAAAAGTTTCGAACCCGTCGCCAGGGCCTCAAAATGGCTTATTTATTAATTTGGAATAAGTGACCCCCTATTATCGTGGATAAGCTCATTCCTTAGAGCAGCGTACTCAAATAGTAAAGTTCAGTCACACCTATTCCTCCCCACAGCCTATTCTGAGTGACGTCATTCAAGGTAGTGTGTTGGGGCCCTTACTCTTCCTCCGTCACATAAATAATTTTTCTAACGTGATAAAATATGGTAAACCCTACCTGTTTGCTGACGACTTAAAATCGTGTACAGCTTTCCCCACTCATCACTAAGTTAGGGTTTTAATAGAATCCAGGAGGACCTGACGAATTTGTCCGCTTGGAGTGAAACATGGCAACTTCCACTTAGCCCTGGTAAATGCGTAATTCTGTTTCAATAATTCCTACCCAAACGTCAGTTCACATCTTGGCGATTCTGTGCTGCAATCTCATAACTCATTATGTGATTTAGGAATTAGGTATTCTCTGAACTTAACGTTTACAGAGCATGACCAGTCACTTGCCTCCAAGTACAGGCGCTCAGTTGGTCTTTTGCTTAAACACGTATGTACCACTGAGGCTAGACTGCTTTTATTCAAGGTAATGATCCGCCCAGTACTTGAACATGGTACAATCATCTTCAGCAATATGTATGCTTCGGATAGGATACTAATTGAGAATATTCAAAGAAAGTTTACCCGCTATGTACTGGGCCGTCACGAAGAGCTTGATTATGGGGGGTTTAAGAAACTAATAATTGACCCGGTCCGGCTTAAACGCCGTAAGCTCAACCTTATCCCATTTTTCCGCCTTCTGCGTGACATTACTCATGCCTGTTGCGCCCCCACTTTTAAGCCTATGTCCCCAGACAGTCCACACAATCGTGATTGTACTGTACCTGTCGAAAATAACCGCCTTAAACTTGGGTCACTATCCTTTATGATACAGTGCAGCAAGTTATAGAATAAGCTTCCACACTTTATTCGCTCTTGCATGTCCCCGTTTCAGTTTCAACGTCTACTCAACGAATTCCTTCTTTTCACGGATGCCCATAAATTTCTTCACATCCATATTATGTCCACAAATACGAAGCATAATGGAGCAATCGGCACAAAACAATGGTCAAGCCATTGCGTCTACTGTGAACGTACTAGACCTCTAAATGTTTAATTGAAGCCCGGTGGTTCCTTTAATTTAGATGGCCTTACGATTGCATACAAGGGTATGAATACTGGCTCCTCTCCGTATAATGAACTTAAAGAATACTGTTCACCTCTCAAAGCCACTACGGTTAACCCTACCAAAAAACTTAGGAACCTTATGATGAAAGGACTATGTAGTTGACTTAACATATATACACGAAAATGTACATTAAAAAAAGAATAGAAACCTCTCTCTTCTCCAAATTTGATAGCGTAGAACCGTCTGACCACTCCCGACAGTATTGGTAGCAGAGACATTCTGAACAGATGAGTAAACCAGAGACCATCAACATATTGGCTCAGGACGTCACTTACCTACAATAGCTCCACACTACATATTTTCTAGTACTCTGTACCAAGAGACCTTTTCAAATGAAACTTACTATGCATCGAATACACCTCTCGAATGATGCCGTCTATGCTAATACAAGAGATACCCGAAGTCTATGTATAAATACTGCTACTTGGGCTATTGACTGTTTCAACATCTATTTTCATCCAATACAACAAGTATTCCCAGCAGAATTAATCTATGTTACCTTTAAAAGTAACATGGTGAGCTGGAGATGCATTGATATAGCCATACACGTTAGCGACATAACAGTGGATACTTTATTTATACCCCAGATTGTATAAGTGGGTCCTTTGTGGTTAGCAAAGCCAAAAACTGAAGATCATTCTAAGTAATCAGCAAACTATGCGAAAGGACTAACAATGTCGGTTGGTTATAATGCAAACTTTTAACACTGCGCGCCTTTGATATTGATAGTGTAACCTGTCTGCGAGATGGGAGATGGAAATTCATATCCGTCTCATGAGTTTCCGCAAGTTTTGATGAGATTGTGCACACTAATGCATCGTTATGTAAATTATTTAATGCTAGATACCAGTTAGCAAACTTTCAAAGGTTATGAATTTAACGGTGCTTGTAAACTGGTATCCCTCATGTTAAGCCTGTTAAATGAAAAAATTATTTAATATTATCTAAACTTTAACACTCTGTGTACGCTGTAAAGTAATATTTCCTTGTTCATTCCACAGCTAGCAGGACCTTCGGCAGTTTTTAACTGAGTTTAATGACATTCCGTCAGTACCACACAGGGCTAAAGTCTTGTAGATATTTTGAGATGTATCAACGCGATGAAGCCTGTAAACTGGCTTCTCTCATGTTGAGATCTTTTCAACGCGAAAATAAAACATTTAACTGAAGTTCCTAAACCAGTCGCTAAATGCCTCACAAATAATGGCTGGGTTGCTGTGGACTACCTCGTTATGAAGCCACTACTGTATATCTCACGTTGTTTGAAGGCGTTTCTATTGAAGTGGTGTCAGACTTTACACCCTGTAGCTAGTTCTAAGGGCTTGTGACTCATAATTTCAGGCTTTTTGTGCACGCAGGCCTTTGACTGATTTCAGGGTATCATGAATCGCGTGCAGCGAGGAGAAATCCTTAGTGGAGTGGTACAGATTCGACGGTCATCTGAGCTTTTCGAGGCAGATGGGTGGAATGTATTCTGAGTGGCAATGTAGTTTCACCGTTTTCACAGGAACAGCAGTATCGAGACACAACTTAGCATTTCTGTAGAAAGGGATACTGTGGTTTTTAGTGAGTCAGTGGTAAAGTAGTTATCCCAAAGAGAGGACCTTGGAAGCTGTCTGAGCAGTCTTTAGTCCGTATCTTTATGGTTGCAATATTCAATAATCCATTAGGCTTGCTTACTACCCACATTTAGCTTTGGGATAAGACAACAGAATATCATTCCGTGATCGCTATTGGAAACTTCACCACTAACATAAGTAGTCACCCGGGATGATGTCATTGAAAAGTACCAAGTAGTCCAGCATGTAGTCACCGTGAGTAGGTGCGTGGTATGTCGCTTCCAACCATGGAGATTTATTGCGGCAGGTGTCTCAGTGAAGCGGACCACAACCAGCTATCCAGTTAATTTCGGGGAGATTGAAGTCACCATCATTCAATTTAAAAGTTGCACCGTATGAGGAGGCATGAACAAATGATTTAGCTGGAAGTGTACATACTTCCCCTGTTGAACATGGCGCTTGATATATGCAACCTATGAGCGCTTCGTATTTTTCACTACATAAGGTGACCCAAAGTTAGTCAGGCACTGCACTTAATATAATATCTTCGACCTTATTCGCCGTAACTTGGTTACATATACAAATGAGACAGCCACCACCACCACCTCGATTGGTGCGACAGAGAATGTATCCGTCCATGGATTAGTCTGCACCCAGGATGCCAGATGGGCACCATTATTCACTTATAAGTAGTACCATCACTTTAGTGATTAGAACCATTGTACTAGGGGCAGGTACATCATTAGCTAGGAAACATGCATCAGTGAGCAACAACGTGAATAGGTTCCTATAACTGATGAACTTACCTACAATGTCAGTTACACCTATCTCATTACGTTCATCCCTACGTAGTGTGTCCATGGGTGATGTGTTGTACTTGTTGGAAGCGAACTGAGACTCCTCATCGGCTTGTGTTGATAAGACAGCGTGTGGATTTACGACATCCAAATATACTGAGTGGGACAGCTCACTTATCAACAGGTCTTTGCTCCCTGGCGATACCGCATACTGAAGTGCGTTGTTGATGGTGTAGCGTCACACACTTCCCCAAAATCAATAGCCTAGGGTTTGACGACCTTCGACATTGATGCTGACCCTGATAGTTTAACTGGACTCGCTAAGCTGAAGGCACCCGGTCAAGCATCCTCGCCATTTGGCACGCTGTGTTACGTTGCACTGCGCGTATTCGACTCTCTGGCCAGTTAGTTGGAACGCATCGGTATTTTGGCATAACCATCCAAATATACTATTCCATCCGACTACGCTATTGTGTTCTTCCTTGATCTCGTATTCGTGGGTACATAACAAGTCTGAATAATTAGTGATTGGTCTTTGCGTCTGTCAAGTTGGCACCAGGACGAATCCTAAAATAGGTACCAGTTTGGGAGATTCCAACTTTGTACCTGTGAACTGTGAGCTGGATACCAAAGGTTGTACGTAAAGTTTGGTGACCCCAAGATTCACTACGTCAAGGTATTTTAATGCGCTTGGTAGATGAGATGATGTACCTAGTCCTAAGGTCACGATCATATGAGTTGCACCCCGTTCCCTCATTCTGGTAGGGGTGATTAGACACAAGTTGGAAGTGTGCAGCAATAGTACTTGTATCATGGCCTCTCTAACTTTACATTGTGGTGGTCGAAAAATACCCTAGTTAAGCAAAGTGTAATTCTGCATCATGCCTACCAATGTCTGGTAGGTGACTCCTGGTGGCCACTGATGTGTCTACGTTCTCTGAAACTGACTCTTTTAGAAGGTAAGAATCAGTATCAACAAAATAAGACAGTAGCGTGCTTAAAAATAATGATAACTAAGTATATGAAGGGTAATAATGTTATAATAAATGCTTCTGGCGGGGAGCTAAGAATAGACATTATCTGGCTGGTATGTCAAGTTCCCCAGTATGGGACCCGAGCTCATAGCTAATGCTTAGAGCGGTTTTCCGCGGACAGCCATCAAGTGGTAACCAAGGAAGCAATGACAGGATCAGAATAGAAAATTTTGCTGCACATCCGTCTTTACGTTAACGAAACCAAAATTTAGAGGACGATAAATGAGGAAGTCGACTTGGAGAACTCCAAGACGACCCACAGCAACTAGGACTTCTTCCGCCAAGAAGCGGCTTGAACTTCGGCTGGGAAAAGTACAGCTTAGTGTACATCGGGACCCATGGGTAAGGACAGCCGGATACAAATACACTTTTAGTAACCGGAAGGATACCAAAGCGCCCGTGTAAAACGATCTGGTGACCAACTTCTGTGACACAATAAGCACCAGTTCCAGTCACAAAAATTTGGCAACAGGTGAGAATGGCATTCTTCGCCTCATGAGCAGACAGGTCGGTGCAATCAGTTCTTTCAGACAGCTTTCAAACCCTATCACAATTTTCGCGACACGATAGCACTATTGGCGTCTCACAGGGACTACAATCTCCCAGAGAAAATATAAAGATCTGAGACAAAGACAGTCCTCAGAACAGAGAGAAAATCACACTTCGTCAAAATGGGGCACTCAAATCTACTGACCAAAGGTTATCGCATGATTTTATTATGGATTGCGGGGTCATCCAACAACCAAGCGACGCTAAATATCCTACCTGTAACACAGCTATCATCATGAAGGAATCACACTAGAGTAAAACTTCAGATAGCCAACAACAGCTTCGGGTCACACTTCTCTAATCCACGAACATGTGCCTTACGGAATACTCCACCACTAGACGTAGTTACAGCCCTTTCAGTAAATTCTTTCTGAGTGTGTTGGTGGCTTGTTAGCTGCAATTAACAGGAACAGAGAATATTCATTAAACCACTTCTTAATTATCAAAATTTCAGACTTCTGGATTAAAAAGATTACCAGAAAAGTCTAACAGTTACCCTTTAAAACGTTTAGCAAACCAGGAAAGCGATGAACAAGGTGTTCTTGGCTTCCAGTTGACTATTACTATTCGGTGCTGGAGTTGAAAACTACCGATATTTTGCCTTCAGTCGTAATACGTTTGGTGCGAACTGATATGAACAAACATGAAATCCCAACTCCTGGAATCAGCGAAGTATAATGAATAATTATCTTGCATACATTCCTCCATGAAATTTTCATCACTATTCTTCAAAAAAATGTGCCAGCCACAAGGAGGGAGTTGATGGCTTGAGGCTTGATTTCTCTCCAGGCAGTAGTGTAATGTTCAGGCACAAATCATGATTTTTGTTGTTCACAGGAAGAAAATACTCCCGCTTCTCTATCTTGTCAGCCTATGAATACCTATTCTGCTGGAACGTTTCATTCTATCAACCTGAAGCACTTATGTCCTCTGGTAACAAAAAAGGTCGGGAATGAGATAATATGCTGTAAGGAAACATTTATTCCACACTGAAATTTTTTCAGACCTGTGAAAACGGCATACGCCTACATATTTAGGAACAGATTTTGTTATCATTATTATGTCGGTTCTTATAGCTCACTAGTGGCGTACGTCCTATGCCACTGACCTCACTAGCTCACCAATATTTTGCCGTTCACTACTAACTGCTTGTCTGTTTCGATTTGACCATTTGGTCCTTCGACTCCTGAAGGGTAACTGAACTCTAGCCATTTACCTTTATAAATCTGCGACATTCAGACGCGAGCGCGGAAAAGTTAATTGGTTTCAAAAAGTTCGTTGAAAGCATGATAGACTTTTGGCCTACCTTTAAAATGTGACAGTTGTTCAGATTAGCTTACTGTCTAATTGCACGACATATGAGGAACCCAAATATACCGTACTTGAAGGACAAGTCATGAACCTCGTTTACTGAATGCTGAATACGACAAATTTAATTGACACCCAGCTACCCGTCTGGCCTATGACGGCTAAAATGGCGACTGGGTGAACTCACTACATCAGAATACACCAGGGGCAAGGAACGGTTCCGCGAAACCTAGAAGCGAGTACGAAGAAATCAACCCAGCAGAGTCAACCCTATGCCGAATCTTTTGTGCCGCCACCACCGTCGCGAACCCGGCTTAACCTTATATTTCCCCGTTATTCATCTCTTCCAGTCACTTTACTTCCAATAATAACACTGCTATTTCTATTCCATAATCTGTCCTATAATCTTACTTGCCGCTTATCTCCCACATGACTCTATAATCTCACCCTGTGTTTCTGTCTTCTTTACCGCTGTCATCTCTCCGAGTTCTACCTAGGTTTCTTCTTCTCCTTAGCACCACTTCCTTTCACCTAGTTTCTTCGTACTTCCGCCCCCTTGATTTCCAGTATCCACTATTGATAGTGCGAGTGTAGAAAACTGATAGTTTTTGATCTCTTGCTTCTAGTTCTTAGGGCTTCGTTTCAGTTGTCCGGTTCACTCCTGCAGTGGACCAGGAAATCCCCTCTACCTTCTTGCTTTTAGCCTCGGTGAGGTGGATGTTCCATGGGTTTGTAAGTTGTAATGTGTAGGGTGATTTGGGAGCTACTGGCTGCTGAGATGGCTAGAAAACTGTCACGACTGCTGTCTGCGTGGATAACTGAAGAAGAACAGCAAGGTAGTGGCAAAAATTGCAGAGTGAACAGGAAAAAAATAAAGGAAGAAAGAAAAAGGAGAAGAAAAGGAGGGTTGAAGAAGAGGAATAAAGGAGGGAGAAAAGTGCGTGGGAGTTGCCCGAATAGCAGAAGTAGATAGCGTGGGTTTGGTTCCCACAGAAGAATTGGTAGGTAATGTGGGCGTATTACGGAGCGAGATAGTGAGTTGTAGGTAGCAGAGAGGTGAGAGTGGGCCAGTGAGATTGGTGACTCCATCAGTAGCAGTGATAGACTATGCAAGGTGACATAAATGTCTAACCATCTCTTGAATGAGCCTATTGAGGGAGCTGTAACGACATGTCGCGGCAGGGCATTCCATAAAACACATACTCTCGGGGAGAAAAAACTGGACCTGAGTATGGTGTTGGCTTTCTGGTGTTCTATCTTAATGGAGTTTCCTCATGAAGACCACAGAGTTGCAGGCAAAATTGACGTTTGTGTGGTTTGTCCAGTGAGCGATCTTGTATGCCGTAATAAGGCCACTCGTCTTCCTACCATAACCCAAGGTAAATAGGTTTAGGTGTTTTAGTTTTTCAGGATGTCTCTCCTTAGCCCCACAACTGATTTTGTTGCAGTTCTTCGCATTCTTTCAAGGAGGTTAGATTCTCTCTTGAGTGTTGGGGGGCACCATATCAAAGGCCTCCAGATGAGTCCGCACGAATGATTTTAAAATAGTGAGGAGGAGTTTGGGAGTGACGGCACCAGGCTGTCTGTGCAGAAAGTGCTGAATGGCGTTAGCTCTGGGTTGTCATATCTTTGTAGTTGGAGCTGGTGTTCGGGGTGTCGGAGAAGTTGAGCCCCAAATCTTTCTCCATAGACCCTTTGGTGATAGTGTGGTTGCCCAACATGTACTGGGAGCCGGTCGTACTTGCTTCATATTTACTGATGTGTATTACTTTGCACTTCTCCAGGTTGATGCTTAGGCCATTTTCCGACAACCAGATATCTTTTCTACACTCCTTATACAACCAGTTCGAATAACTGCCTTGTGGTAGGAGACTTGAGGAACCCATCTGCATCGCAGTCCTAGGGAGAGTCGTACAATTAACAACTAAACCCTCGTCGGGCTAACTAGAGCTACAGCAGGCGAGTGGGTAGATCTACTGCGTTGGAACCCACTCAAGACCTGTGACCATTGTGCACGACTTAGAAGCGAGAGTGAAGAAATCGATTGGTCTTCACAAGCTCGTGAAAACATATTGGATACAAGGTGGAAGCAGAAACTGGCGCGCTCCTTGAGTAGTGACGTGTTTCGCTCGTCTCTCAGCTTTTGGATTTTTCCACAATGAAAAACTCCCACTTGCAATACTCAATCTAAAAACATCGAACGTTTGCAGCACTTCTGTCCGTCCACGCACCTCACCCCTGCGCATTCGTCAGCTCACTCCTCAACAGTTGAAAATTGGCATTATTATTCCTTTGAACCAACCGGTCTACCTCCTGTCAGTGGTTCTTGGGCGTTTCAGCTGCCAAACTGCCTTAGCTCTCGGTTCTCCTCGGAGGTCATTCCCCAGGAAATATCTTTCCTGGTTATACATACGCATCTGGAGCTTACGGTTAAACTCGTTGGTCAAGAGCAGAGGATCAAGTGACAAGTGTCTGAAGGTGAGCCAACATAAATTATCTTCCCTTTTCTATTCTGTCCTTTTGCTGCATTCAGTCTTCAACCCTCTTATTGTTGTTAACTACTTGTTTTCCCAAGAAGTTTATATCATAGCGACATGTCTGCCCAAAACGCTAGGTCTGAAGCTTTGACACGGATAACGCGGTCGTGCACAACAACGGCCAGTAACACCCTAAACAACACACTAGTCTGTACTAGAAGACAAACAGAGGTAGGGCAGAACATCGAACTTCTGAAGAAGTGGCCAACCCATGTTTCTAGAATTCCAGTAGCCATCAGACAGGTGACACAGAGTAGCACTAGCCCGTCACAAACTAGTCCTATCTTGAGCAAGGATCATACCATGCCTGAACATAGAAGACGACGTAAAAGGCTTCAGAACAAGGCAGCCACAAGCAGTTCGCCACAATCCGTAGCACCTTATTCATGGAAGGAAGGCTGTATTACGACACCCGATGGCTGCAGTGTTTGCACCAAAGTTGTTTCGGTAGTCGATGAGGCATTTGCATGCAACCTGTGTCAACGATGGGTGCATTGCCACTGCGATACCAAAGTCCCCCGACAATACTATAAGCTGATGAAGAGACAACCATGCAAGTGGTTCTGGTACATCTGTCCAGAGTGCAGGAAAATGCCCGCACTCCGCACAGAAAGCCTGAAGGAGATGCTCTCCGCCACGCAAAAGCTACCAGCATCCTCGAATAAAGTAGGGTTAACACCAAAGGATAACACAGAGAGACCTGGAAACAGACCTAGAGCTCCAGCTGTGGGCACGCCATCTCGCGTGGGGACCATATTAGGTCAAGTCTCCATACCCCCACCCGGCCCCAGGGGACGTCAAGCGCATGGCCAAAGACATCGACCGCCGAAGCCTCTACGAAACCCATTCCGAACACCCCACACACCGTGACTGAGAAACAACCAGTGGAATTACTCAAACCCATTGGTAAGTCGGGCGTGCCACCCACAACGAACCCAGGTCACAGGAGGACCAACTCGATCATTTTGTTCAACGTCGATGTATCGACAGACTCATTGTTGGTCGAGAGGGAACAATTTGACAGCCGAATGTGGACCGACTACTGTCAGATGCTGGGACTCCCTCCCCTCCCTGCAACTTTGTGTCGCCTTTCTCGAGGAAGCCATGCACCCCGAGATAAGCCACCCCCTTTACGTGTGTCCCTAAATACCGCCAAAGAGGCTGAAGACACACTCCTCCTCTCGCGACAACCGGACGTTGTTAATGCCTGTAAAATTCGGGCCAGGCCTGACAAGCCATGGTCAGTAAGAGAGGAGGAGAGAAAGTCAGCGGTTGGAAATCCCAACAGAAACAACACTATAGTTGTACATGGGATTCCAGAATTGCCAAGTGACAGCTCGGTCAAAGATCGGTACTTTCACGACGTCCAACAATGGCAATGGCTCTCAACCAAAGTTGGTCTCAACAGTATACCGGCCAACAGCGTCAGTAGACTGCCAAGGCCAGCGCACCTGAAGACCATACCCAATCCCAGACTACTTGCCGTCCAGTTCGACTCATATGCCTCCCTCACAGACGTTCTGCACGCATGGTATAATGCGAAAGATCGCATGGGTGGCTCAATACGTATATGTGAAAGTAAGCCTAGACCCACAAGGCAAGAGGAGAGACGGCAACCACCAAGACCTCTGGAGTCAGTGGTCGTCACACAGGCGCTGACCAGTGAGTTAGATACATCAAGTAAAGAAGCCACCACTGCTACAGCCCCCACCCAAGTTAAGAACAAAACACAAAAAAACGGAACAATGCCAGTCCTATGAGGACTGGCGAGGCTAAATTCAACCACGTAAGCGCTCATCCCTCGAAAATACACATCCAGACCTCCCCTCTCATCAGGCACACTCTAATATGTATGTACAGCAACGTTAGGGGGCTAAGAGGGAAGGTAGCAGAAATGAGGACGCTGCGTGAACATCAGCACTCCGACATCATATTCATCACCGAATCCTGGCTCTCATCGGACATCTCCGACGAAGAGATGCGTGTTGCTGGCATGGAACTCTTCCGCAGGGACAGGGAACATAGAGCAGGAGGGGGAGTGGCTATCTACGTAAACTCCTGTTTAAAGGCAAGGATGGTTAGCGATACGGCCTTAACCCAGCTCCCAGAGTCTCTATGGTGCTACTTCACTCTCTTCTTTATTCTCTCTTCATTCCTTTACCACTACCTTACTATTCTCTTCCAGGTACCTACACAGACAGGAGTCATGGCAGTTCTCTAAACTTCCCAGCAACCCGTAGCTCCCTAATCACTCTACAAATTACAACCTACTAACCCACAAAACATCCACCTCACCGAAGCTAAAAGCAAGAAAGCAGAGGGGATTTCCTCGTCCACTGCAGGAGTAAACCGAACAACTGGAACCAAGCCCTAAGAACTAGACGCGAGAGATCAAAAACTACTAGTTTTCTACGCTCGCACTATCAATATTGGATATTGGATATTGGACATTGGACTTCTTTCCCAGTGTTATAAAAACGCAAAGTAGATGTCGCGTAACCAATGTTAAAAGACGGATTTACTTCTCTGGCTGATCTGGTTCATGAAATTAATAATTTAATTGAAAGCCAAAAATACGAAGATGCATATAAACTTGTTCTTGGCCACTTACCTGATTCTCGGTTCCAATCATCCGATGTGTATTATGTTTGCTCTCGTCTTTGCTTAAGTATAGGTTTGCAAGATGATTTTCATCCACTTGATTTTAAGCTGATACATATTCAAGAAGTAACAGAGAACAGTATGAATTTTATATTAACTCTGGATATCGGTTTGCAAAAACGGGTTATTCATTAGACGAAAACCATCCAGGTTGTGCCAAGGTTTTACCAGTGAAGTTCTTACCTGAAAATAATAGTATCTAGCTATCCTCCTTGAAAAACAGTTATGGATTAAGGAAAAAGAAAATGGATTGAGGCATCAATTACATTGAGAGAACATTTGCTTGTAAGTCAGAACATTTTTGCAACATAATGAAAGAAATCACTTTCTCTGGAACCGACTGATTCTTTAGTTTTGCATAAAATGGGATTATGGTACGTTCGTTTTGTGTATGCTTTTGCAGTTCATAAGGTGTTTTGAAGTAGCCAGTTGGACATGGATAGAGAAGAAGGTCGCTTATGCTACATTCAAAGAAGCTCCTCAATCGTCTTATAACGAAGTATTGCAAAACACCTTATTTACATATTTTAGGCACTGAAGTACTTTGTAGCTGCTGAAGGAAGTATGTTAATCATCATATGTCCTTATAATACCTAGGAAACCATAAGTCTTCCTCACTGAATTTGTTGTATATTGCTCGTAGTTATTTTCAGTTGAAACAGTATGACATGGCTAGAAACTACCTTGAAAAATGCATAAATCACAAAAGTGAGGATGATAATGTGGAACAGGTCTGCATTGATTCACTAATCTTATTCATTTTGATAAGGTAAGGCTTGAAGCAACGAAGTTGTTAAAAGGCCTGAGAGAGTTTTCAACCTAATAGAACTGGCCGAACAATACTGTGTTGAAATGTTTATGCGTTTTCAGTATCCACAAGAACCAGAAACGTAGTAATTGTGCACAGAAGTTCCAAATGCTTAATCAGTCCTTTCTTTTAACAGATTTCCTGACAAGATGAAATGGAAATTCATTCGATTATTGTTTTGGCGTTACTCATTTTCAGTTCTCAGTAAACTAAATGCCTACAGAATTCTCATAGACTTCTTAAGATGTTTATGAAGCTAAAATGTTTCCAGGTAAAACTACACCTAGCATGTTCTGTTATTGCTCAGGCAAACTCTTATGGAAAAGTCATTTGCCTCGCCAGATAAAATGTTTTTCTAGTTCGGATAATCGAGTCTACTGAACCGTAGGACATCAGTTTTATTGCACTTAAGTTGCAGATACTATAAAAATGCTTTTCTATAAACCTTTAAGTAAAATTAACCCTTGTGTCTACCATAACGCCTACGATGTACACTTTCCTTAATACATGTAAACGAAAGTTTTCTTGTCCACACAATTTAAACTTTCTTCGAGTTCAGGTTTATGTTCTTAACTACAGGAAAATAGACCATAATTCAATCCTCTTATTTTCTGCTTCTTGTCGCCTCATCAGACATCGGTTCTAACAGATCGCTCTCAGAAGCTTGACAAAAACTTTATCTTCTCCTTCAGAGATCTCATCAGAGATCTGTAGTGGAACCAGAACCCAATGAGGCTAAAAATTAGATTTCTGTTACTTCTAAACACTAAAGTGAAAATCAAGGCAATAAAAAGTTGACCAAAGTGTGTGATCGGAAATTCAGTAACGCAGCAAACATTTGAAAAATAGGCTGACTCTGAAGCAGTGGTTTTAGTCCAGTGTATTGCATACTTGGTCTTAGCAGTAAGATCAAAAGGGAAAAGCAGTATGGTGACAACAAGTAGATTATAAGTGACGTTTAAAAGATAAGGTGAGTTTCTATTGAAATTTCCAAAAACAGCCTGACGGAACTTGTCGTAGGCAGCGGCGAAAGGAAACAGAACATATAAGTAACGAATCATGGTTTATTTTCATGCAGTCAAGAACATAAAACTTCATTTAGAGCAACTTTTAACTGTAGAAACAAGAAAAACTTACTTTTCAGATATTAGAAAAAGTGTACGTGAAGAGTAAAGTGATAGGCAGAAGCGCTAATCTTAATTTGAGGGCGTATAAAAAATATTTGCATAGTCTTCCCAAAGTACTGGATCTTATGACCAAATTACTTTTCTAGGAACTGTCCCTGTGCAGACATGAAAAACACAAAGGAAAAACACTAGTTATTCGTACTTGTAATGTACCGACGAATACGAGACCGAGAAAGAACACAACAGAGTAGTCAAGTGGTAACATTATCTTTGAGAAGTCGTGCCAAAATACTAGTGGATTCCGATCAGCTGGCTAGAGGGTCGACAAGAGTAGTGCAACATAACACGACAGCGTGGTAGATGTTGTAGACTCTTAACCACGTGCCCTATGATTAGCGAGTCCGATGAAACTATGAGGGTTAGTATCAATTATGAATCTCATCAAACCCTAGGCTATCGATTTTGGGGAACTATGTACAGTTGCAGATCACTTCCCTCTTGGTTGGCTCGTGAGGGCCCTAAGACGATACCAGCTGGAAGTAAAGACCCAGTGGTTTCATCAATAGTAAACCCCTACCGATGAGATCACTATGAGGAATACTCTCTGGTTGTCAGAAATTATTTTACGGCCTTTTTTCAAAAAAGAAAGAAGAACAATAAATTGAATAATATACTGGTCACAATCCCTAGTATGCTTTGACGTTCCGTTTAGTGCTCGTTGCACTTGGAATAAAAGCAAAAGTCTGTAATACCACAAAAAGGTTTTGTGAGAATGGGAAATATTTATATCCTACGTGTAAGAAAAACGTGGGAAATAGGTTTGATGCTTAGTTCTATCATTTTTGAAACATGTATGACCACAAGATAGTAAAAACTGATACCAAGAAGATTAAATGTAGGCAAATTCTTGCATTCCTACTAAAAGGGGTGTCTCGAAAAAAATTTGAAAGTCAAAAATAATAGGCACACTTTCACGTACACTATTCAGTTTAGTATGTCTTTAGATAATCCGGGAATCTGACGGTTATACCCGATCGCGTTTTTGTTGTGCAGTTGACAGTTGTATCTATACTACCAAACATATCATCAGGAGTCTCTATAATTGGGCCATCTGCCGGTGGCTTATGATAGAGTTACCTTGGAAGTAACCTGGTTCCAAACCGTCGATACTAAAGATATCTCTATGTCCGTTTCGCTCTACAATACAAGAATTTTCGTGCTGTTTGATGACTTAGAATTGTCCATCATAAGGTGGTTCAAGCAGTAGACAAACTGTATCATGGCATATGAAAACGTGTTATTTCTTACGTAAAACGGAGTGAATGAGGATATCAGTTGTTTGAGATTTAACAGGAGTAGGCCTGACTGAACGCATCGAGTTTGTAAGCCCAATCACGTAAGATGCTCTGTCAAAGTTGAAGTAGTAACTAACTCACCTGGTAAGCGAAGAGTAGCCTCGTAGACAAGGTCTGAAAAAGTGCACCCAGCATCAGGTTTCAACACGTTCGGGACCAGAGGCAGAGCTTTGGCCCACTGAAGTGGAACCTCTCAGTTTTCGATGGAAACATTCCGCTATGCCATTTGCTTGTGGATGGTAGGCTGGCGTTTGGAACCGAGTACAACCTAAAAGTTCCGTTAGAGTGTGAAATAACTTACACTCGAATTGATGCTCATGGTCCGCTGTTACGTAAGATATACATTCAAAGTTTGCGATTTGTCTTTCGACGAAGACACGAGCAACAGTTTTTGACAGTAATATCCTTAATAGGTACTGCTTTCTACCATCTCACAAAAACAATCCACGCAGATGAAAAATTAAGTGTATCCACTAGACTCTAGTAGGGGTCCCACAAAATCTATATGGATGTGCGCGAAAGGCATGTTTAGGGCTAGAAAAGAACCTAAAGAAGTTTTCATTACACTTTTGAAAAGCTCTGCATGATTGAGAATTTATATACCGCTAAAGTATCCTCAACATTTAACCAACCACATTGGATAATTTCTTCAAAGTCTTCAACTGGTATTAAAGACTTTTTCATGAGTTTGCGAGCAGACAAAATGCACGCAACTTTTCATTGTGAATATGATTACACAATAAGATTGCTGCTGACGACTGGTAAATTTGATAACACTAAATAGACGTATATAATTTACATCTAACACTAGACTATTTAACCTTTGTGTCCTGTTAGATCTATAACAGGAAATAAAACAAGACAGTACATGAAAGAAGAATCCAATGCAAACTTTATCAACAACAGATAATAGACTTATAGGTGGCAGTGTGATTAGAAAGATGAAAAAGCAAAATTACAGTAGAATAAACAGGAAAGATATTGGATACCAGAGAGAAAAGAAGTCAAAATGACCCGATTGCTAAGCTTCTCATGATGATAATTAATGGATACACCTGGGAAGAGGATGGGACAGTTTACATTGTAGTAAACCTGCAACATATGGGATAACTTAAACATGCGTTGCGTATATCAAGCTACTAACTAGTTCAACATGAATGCTGGGGATGGCAGGAACAAGCCACGTTGCAGACTGAATAATTCTTAAACTTCTGGCATAAGACATGTATTTAGATGTAGGCTGTCTGTATGAGGATATCTAAATGATCGAAATCATTGACTATAGATTCTCAGTTATATGACTGAAGTAAATCGCGAAGGAATGTCCGCGTAATCTATTTGTCATCTTCAACATTTTCAGCCATGTATATACCTCTGCTTATGCATCCTTTGTCACAGTATGCACTTTGTTAACTTCAGTATCATTCTTTTTCTATCCACTTCTTCTTTGTTTACTGATGTCATGCATGACAACCTGGATTGGTAAATTTGTGCAGAAAGTTATACACTGATTGAGGACATCAACCTAAGACTAATCCATAATCCCAGCCAGGACATGTTGTGTGGTCCAGATGGGATAAATCCCTGAATAATATCAATACTAGTGGATATCATCGCAAAACTACTAACGTGGTTGTTCCATGGGCAACTTAATCAATCAAATCACGGAGAGATTAGGAGGTCACCATCATCATTTAAGTGTTTAAACCTGACAACGGACATTTGGTGGTCAACTATTACTTGGTTAGTCTGACTACTTCAGTAGTTAGGCTCTTGACAAAATATCTTCTATTATGCAATTTTATACCTTGTCAGTGTAAGCAGGCTTTTATCCATGGAATAACACTGGTTTTGAATCAGCCACTCATCCCTAACTCGAGGGGAATAAGGTACTAACAGTAGCATGAGTCATGAAGTACTCAGTGGCGACAGTGAAGCCTCGACAGTGTCTCTCACTTGGATCTCAAGAAGAATCTGAAAATGTTTGGGACCCATAACGTAATTATGTACTGATTCAAAGAACATTTGTGGGAGAAGATAGAGAATACGGGAGAAGGGCATTTTTCTTCTCGAAGACAGGTAAAGATTGGAATGGCTCAAGGTAGGCACCTCTTTTTATCTACATGGGTGAGTTACCTAGAAAAACTGTTTCCTCCCTCCCCATGTTGAACTCTGTAGACCAAGTCACAGTTATGGGGATAAGCTTTTCCTACAGAAAAACCTGAATGCTGCAGTAGATCGAATAAGAAATGATAGAAATTAATGTTACCAGGAGTGTATTTATGCAGATAGATCATGAAGACCCAAATGAAAAATTGAGTAAAGGCATGCTGCAACCAAGAACTGAGTTCCACAGTCATGAACTTGAAATAACATCTAAATTCAGAGCAGTAGCAGCCAAAGCCTTTCTAGTCTTGTGGTCATTGCTAAGATCACTCAAGAACTTGATGAGAATAAGTTTTAGGTCTTATAACCACCATATTTTCTACGCTATCTGGATTACGGGGCACAAGCAGTGATCTCATGCGTCAAATTTGAAGCCGATAGGTTGGAGAGGGTTCAGAGGTTAGAAAAAAAGGTTTTCAAAGGGCGCTACAACCTCCATTACTTAGAAAGACTAGGCCCACTGGATCATTTTGCTCTGTCTTATCGTAGGATGAGCGGTGATTGTAATTTAAAGCGTCATGTTGTGAATGAGGATTTACATTGTAAACAATCTCAGTTATTCATCCTTCCTGGAGTTGTTCACCTCCAAAGACATTATCGAAATAACTATAAACCATGGCCAAATCATCTACGTTTGAAATACGCTTCTCACACACAGCTGTCAACCACTAGAAGTTTCTACTGAAGCACATAGTGGAAATATTTTGACGAGAAACTTTGGGTTTCTGGAAGCTCCTGGTAAACTCTTGACAACAGTTGGTTCATTGCGATGGATAGCAAGCAAAACAGTTCACAAACACTGTCTGTATAGAAAGAATAGGCATATAATATTGTGTTAACTTAAAGAAGTGACTTAAGAAGCTTAGGAAATGAGATTCAGATTGGAATTTGTTGTTCTTTTCCAGCAGACCTGTGTGCTTGCCCAGTTCTTTTTTGAACTAGTCAGCTGATAGTGCGGATACCACTTCTTCTGGGCGTCGATTCCAGGATTTGATTACTCTAGTCGAGAACCATCACTCAGCGAAGCGAATATTCGTTCTTAGCTTTTGTATTCTCCTGTTAAATCCTCTGAGATATCCCGACCTATTGGGAGGAAAAACAGAACATAGTTGAAGTCTAAAGTCATTTCTTAGAACCCTGTATAGCATGGCTGGATCTATCCTATGTCAATGATAGGATAAAGTAAAGAGGTTCAGCTCCTTAGGTCGATCTTTGTAGGTCAGGCCAGTCATTGCAGGGATTATAAGAGTGGTTGCTCTCTGAACTCTTTCCAGAAGGTCTGAGGTACCTTTCAGACAAGGATTTGTGGCCTTTGTACAGTCTCGTAGTTTAGACCTAATTAAGGATGTGCATAAGGTGATGAACATATCACTACTTATTTTTGTAAGCATTCTGCATAATGCCCAAAGTGTCCTGAAACTCCGAGTTTCCACCAACTGACAGTATGCCGCGGTTTTCAAAATCACAACTCACTAGAACTCTTAGGTTATTTCAAGTCGCTACTGACGGTAAAAAATTTCCATCAATATCATAGGTGTTGTCAACTGTGGGCCATAGATGCATGCTCACACATTTACCTGCATTGATAGGCATAAAACACTTCTCTGACCAGGTAAGCAAGTTGTTTAAGTCTGACTGAAGTGCACATATATCCTCGTTATCCCTAATTTCCCGCCAGATTTTGACATCATCAGCGTAGAAAATCTTAGGGGATTTCATGATGTTCGGCAACTCATTTATGTATAGCAGCAATGGTACAGGACCCAGGATAGTGCCTTGCGGGACTCCACTCTCTGCCGACTTCCAAGAGGAAGGTTGAAAATGGGTCCTTATCCTTCGTCTCCTACCAACGAGGAACTTTCTTATTCATGCAAGTAGATTGCCAGTAATTCCGAAAGTTCCCAGTTTCTCGAGCAACTTTGAAGGAGGTACCTTGTCGAACCCCATACTAAAGTCTATGAAAAGACATCTACAGGAATCCTATCATCCTTAGACCTAACCTAAATTTCTCTGACTGTGAGAAAGTTAGTCAAGCAATCGGAACTTCTGTGAAACCAATGCTGCGGAAGAGACAATAGAACTCTGCTTTCTTAGTGAACTGTGATGATTTTCTTGATTACTCTTTCTAGGGTTTTCACTAAAGCACTAGTCAGACTTATCGGTTGTAATTTGATTAGTGCTGCCTAGAACCTGCTGTGTAGATATGTGCGACTATGGCGTCCTCTCAGTCATAGGGGTGAGTGTCTTCACTGAGGGACAGCCTAAATACAGTACTTAATGGGTTGGCTACATCGGGTACAAGCTCTCAGAACAGCCTTGGGTGCAGTTCATCTTTTCTGTTGACGCCTCTAGATCAAGAGTACTCAGTGTCCGAAATACGTCATTCCGATCAATATCCACAGTTTTTTCTGTTGGATGGCATTGCTTCTATTCCTGAGTTAGTGTCCACAGAAGGTTCCTGTTTGAAGACCTCGGCAAAATATCCAGCCATAGCTTCTACTTTTCTTTGTCGTCCTCAATTAAATAGTCAGTTTCTGTCCCTTTGACTAGGGCGAATATACCCTGATTTCTCTTATTCATACGGTTTGTATAAGGACGAGCACCATACAGCTTTAAATGAGGCTTCTGGATTGGTTGTCAAGTCTTTCGAAGAAGCTACCAAGTTAGTAGTTCCCATATTCGCTTCCCGTACACCAAGTCTATCTGGAGGATCAGCCTGATGCAAGAAGCTGCTTTGAATCTGAAGATGACCGCAGCATGGTCATTTTTACCAGGGAGTGCAGGGTACCGGAAGAAGCATATATCATCTGTGTGGGAGAATACTAAGTTTAGAACTGATGGAGCATGCTGAAGGTCCTATCTGATGTCTGCCCTAATGTGCTTCATAAGGGTCAAGGAAATTGATGTTTCCAGTAATCTATGGCCAAACAAGTTATGTGATGCTTCTACTGTTAGTCTATTCCAGTTAACTGATGTATCTTTGATGTCTCTTACGACTGGGCATTGGGAGATATCTGTCCAGATGGTCGGCTTATTCAGGAGGAAGTCTTCTGCCTCCCCTTCAGGGCTTCGACATTTCGCATGTCCCACTTTCGAGTGCAACTATTTCTATGGCTTTTAAAGTTAAGGTATTCTTAACATAAAGAATGACACCACCGCCTCTGTGTGCTAACCTATCACTTCTAAAAAGAACGAATCCTCGTAAATGTGTTTCACTGTCACTGATCCCAAGAGAGAGCTAAGTTTCTGAGATAGCAGTGATGACAGGAATTTCTATGCTTATCACATTACTAAGCTCAGTTCACTTGTTTAGGAAACTTATTACACTTGTGTACAAGACAACAAAACCTCTTAAATGAGGTTCCTTCCTATCCATAGAGGCTTCAGCATCATTTGTTGCTGAAACCTCACTATACCAAAACGCACTACTTTTAGATCTTTCTCTCCTGCTGCTAATATCGGTCTCAGTTCTTCTTCTGCTTCTCGTGTTTTGATACGATCAGCAAGAGGTAAATCCTTATGCACGAACACTCTAGTTCATTGAAATCTATGAGCATTCTCAAAAATCTGATCCCTCTCGTCTGTTGATTTGAACATGACTTTGTGTAGTCGAAACCTACTTTCGGCAGGAGCTGTCGCTTTTTACCTAATCTATATATCTTTATTAGGGTGACTCCTAGTATGTTTTCTGGTAAAACATTGTTTACTAGACTTCATACCCTACCAGGATCACGTCCGAAGCGGTTACGTGTTCCTGGTCCTCTACTTTCTTCATCTGTGTGGAAGATTACAAACCTTTTAAGAAGCTCTTTTTTTATCTTTGCTTTGTTGAGTAGTGACAGTTGGTCCCATGACTGTTAATGGCTTTTTAGCATGTCATTTAAACCTACTTACTTGCCATTTTTGGGCCGGGTGTCTATGCTTGACTAAGGCCTAGTTTACACTAACAGACTTAGAATGGATTTTCATCCAGTTCTGTTAACTTGCCGACACTAGTTGGGTAGCCGAACTGGGTAGGACCTATGGCCTGCATAGCTCTTTAGTTGACAATGACAGTGCTTCACCCCAGTCTCTTTCATCAGAAGTTGACCTAGTCTCACGGTCGGTGGTTTTCAGGCTAGGCCTGCCAGCTCTAGGGACGCAAGAACCTGAAGGTACATGCTTCACCTTTTGGATACCAGCTTATTTTTCATTGTGTTTAGAAGTGCTTTTGCTTCTTCAACCAGGCCGCGAATATCCGAGAGCCAGAGCCAGACACTCCATGGATAGGTATACACCTTATGTGCTGAGGGCGTGAAGTTTGTGGAATTATTGTGAAACTGACTCTTACATTCAGAACACTGAATGACAGAGGCACATGCACATACCCCTACCATAAGCAATTTTAGGACAATTTTGGTTGACCATATAGCAGAGACTGGAAAAAAAACTCGATAAAACAGGTGACACGAGTTAAAAAACGAAAAACCATAGGAAACCTTTGCAAAATGTATCGGAAAAAACTGTTTGCACTGAAGAAAACAAACAATTTTTTCAAACCAGGTGATTAACTATAAAAAAATTCACTTTAATCGAAGATTATTTAGAAAGAAACGAAAACACAATAGACTTTGATGTCCAAAAAAAGTGCTAAGAATCTAACGAAATGTGAAAAGTTATATTATTTTCCAAATGTAAGCAGAATTTAATCAAGTCATTTTGCAGACTACTTAAATACTCAGACTGGCTACTTCCTGAGGGCTATCATAACAAAAACAATCGTAAGATAGTGCAGTCCGCCACCGGACGTTTCAGGGATAATGTCAATTTGTACGAAATCTCAAAGATATACTTGTAGTGGGTGTTGCTTATCAGAATGGATTTAAGTAGTATATGTTGAGAGGGCGGCAATAATCATAAGGAGTTATCAGCAATGGTAAAGATTCGGCTGAAAGAAACGCAACAGACAATGTGAATATATGATTGGCGAATCATTACAGAAGCAGAAAAGGAAATAATGCACATTATGCAAACGACTGTCTTAGTGCAAGGTGTACATTATATTTGATGACTACTGCACAAAATTGAATTTTGAGGGAGTCGTGGGGATTTGGAAATATTTCAAGTTTTTATTCATCGTAGACTGACATCAGTTAGAGGAAGAAAGGAAACCTAGGAGCACTGGACAGCTGTTTTTTCCAAGTACGGGACTCCTCAGCAGTGCGCACCCACGACCCCACCCCGCCAGGGATCGAACCCGCTACCTTCAGGTTCCGTGGCCAGCACGTTACCACTGAGCCACTGGGTCGGAATCCAATGGTCCATATTTCCAACTTCTGTTAGCTCACGAGAAGTCGTGACCAGTGGGGGCAAAGCCTGGTGGTCGTGAGGACAGTTACTCAACGATGACATTGGTTGGCGGTTGTGCTACATCGTGAGCTAACAGAAGTTGGAAATATGGACCACTGGATTCTCACCCAGTGGCTCAATGGTAACGTGCTGACCACGGAACCTGAAGGTGGAGGGTTCGATCGCTGGCGGGGTCGTGGGTGCGCACTGCTGAGGAGTCCCATTCTGGTCAGATGAAATAGTTGTCCAGTGCTCCTGGTTTCCTTTCTTCCTCCAAATGATGTCAGTTTACGATGAATAACAACTTGAAATACTGTACAAGATGTCAACAATATAAATTCTCTTATTCTTCGTCGTCTTGTCCTTTCCTACATACTCATACACGTTGATAGAGTGAAACCGAATAATTATTCAGCATAACACGTTATGTTTCAGGTACAGAAATGGCATCTGAAGAGAAAGGAAGAGATTCAAAAATATTTTAAATGAAAAGATACGGAATAGAATTTTTATAACAAAAATAATTTCAGAAAGTAAATAATTTTAAATTTTGATGAAGCAGAAGTGTATATTTCAACAGTGGATATTGTGGAATGAAAATAACAAGAATACAGTAACCAGAGAAAGAAGTAGAAACAAATTAAATGAACTATTCTAATTTGATAAATACAAAGCGATCAATAAGATTTATTGTAAGAAACGAGAGTCAAGATTACAGAAAGAAGAAATTAAAAGAGTACCACTGAAGATTAAGACTGTTCACATTTCCGCCTATGTATATAAAAATCCATTTTATCACGTTGGATAATAGCACAAGCTTCAGTAAACGTAAGCAGTTTTATTGACAAATCTGAAACTTTTAAAAAAAACAATAAAGGTGTAATCATAGTATAGCAGATGAAATTCAATCGAATATCACGGTATACTCTTGAAAGAATTCGATAACCATCTATGACAATGTTTCATAACATGGACTAAAAGACATTCTTTCATACACCTAGTGTATTTGCTTCGATAAAAATGTGTAAATCACTTTATACAGTTTGATGTAATTAGGGTTGTAATGTTATCTTTCTCTATAGTTTTTTACTACTCTTCTGGTTGAACTTGTTAATGACAGATTCGCTGCCTAGAACAATCGATTTGAAGTCTTATTAAAACGATATTTAACCGCCTGATGAACATCTAAGTTTACTTCCTCGCCTGGTTAACTCGTTCACTAGTTACTAGCCGGTCCTAAGCCTGGGTAAACAGGGAAGGTTGTGCATAGGGCTAGCAACCCTACTCCGTAAAACAAATCCAGTCGCTGAATAGACTTGAAGGCACAGACAAAATACAAAACATAAAAACAAACTTATTCCTCCCTGGAATCGCAAAGACGAAATGACAGCAGTTGGTGAAAGCCTTCGGAAAGCCAGTCGGCCGATGTGTCTTCTCTCGATGAAAGCGAAAGTAAACGTAAGGACATGGAATGTCCGTACGATGTTTGAACCCAGCAAGGCAGCCCAGATTGCAAACGAGATGAGAAGGTATCACATTGAAGTGCTAGGAATCTGTGAAAGCAGATGGAATGGAAGTGGACTCTCCAAACTGTCAACTGGAGAATCAATAATCTACTCCGATATTGTCACCCAGACGACAACCACGAGCACACTGAAATATGGAGTGGCCATCATGATGTCCTCAAGAGCATGGAAGGCTCTCATGCAGTGGGAACCAATCTCCTCATGCAGGATCATAACAGCAAGATTCAACTCAAAAGGAAGGAAGGTCACAATCGTACAATGCTATGCACCCACAAATAATGCAGAGCAAGAGAAAAAGGAGGAATTCTACAGACAAGTTCAGTCAACACTGGACAAGACACCACCTCAGTTGGAGATATCAAAATTCTAATGGGTAGGGTGACACGAATGCCAAACTCGGAGCAGACAACACAGGAAGAGAACTAACCATGGGTCGAGAAGTGCTCGGTGAGGTGATGAACGAGAATGGAGAATTGTTTACAGAATTCTGTGCATTCAACGATTTGGTGATTGTAGTCAGGCAGTGTGTTCAAACACAATGATATCCACAAAGCCACATGGATTTCACCAGACACTACGACACACTAAAAATCAGATCGACTTTATCTCAATCTCAAGAAAATGGAGACGCAGTCTACTTAACACAGGTGAAGAAGAGGAGCAGATGTAGGTTCACACCACTATCTAGTGCAAGGAACCTGCCTTCCAAATCAAGTCGAAAGCACTCAAGGAAGTTGGTGACAGACCACAGTTCAAGTTCAAAACCCAGAAAGTGAAGGATGAAACCACAAAGGAAATCTTCACCCCAGCCATCAAGACCAAATGGGAGATATCAAGGAACATCCCTGAAGAAACATAAGTGGATGAGCACTGGAACTCTTTGAAAGCTATATGGAAAGAAACCTGCATAACCGTATTAGGAAAGAAGAAAAAAGAAGATAAGGAATGGATCTCGAAGGACACATGGAAGCAGATAGATGAGAGGAAAACTGTGAAGCAGATGAACCAGTGCAGTGCAAGAATGAAAAACAAGGAGAGGAACTGAGTACAATGCTTAAAGCACAGGAAAAAGAAGTGAAGAAGAGTGCACGCAAAGACAAAAGACACTTCTACGACACAGTGCCAAGTGAAGAAGAACAGGCTACTAGTAGGAGAGACCTGACAACACTGCATCAAATAACCAGGTTACTAACTGGGATGGAAGAGATCAACTCAGATGAAACCAAAAAAGATGATGGAGGGAATCTAATTACGAAAGAACAGAAACAAAGGAAACCATGCACACACCACTGCAAAAAGCCTTTGAATTGACCACCACCTGCACTCCGTCCAGAAATACCACCTGCAGCCACAAAAATACAAGTAAACACAAGCCCTCCAACAAAAGTCGAAGTCCTGAACTACATAAAGCTACTGAAATGCGAGAAAGCAGCAGGATCAGATGGAATTTCACCAGAAGCACTGAGACCAGACGCAGGGACAACAGCGGACATGCTCATATCACTTCACTATTGCAGAAGGTCTGGAAGGAAGAAAGACAAGTACCTGCCCATTGATTGGAAGAAAGGCTACCTTGTAAAACTCCCGATGAAAAGCGACCTACTTCTTTGCAAGAACTGGCTCGGAATCATCTTCCACTCCTGTCTATCTCAAGCAAAATAGTAAGCTGCATCATACTGGAGAGACTGAAGGGTGCGCTGGATGCAAAATTACGACCGGAACAGGTTGGTTGGATTCAGGAAGTACAAATCATGTGCAGACCAAATTGAAACGCTACACTATGCATCATCATGAAACAGAGCATAGAATGGTAGTCAACTCCACTCTACCTGAACTTCATCGACTTTGAAAAGGTCTTCGACAGCGTCGATTGAGAAGTAATTTGGCAGTTGTTTCAACACTATGGAGTGCCACTAGTCTTCAACTACCTCATTCAACAGCTATATGAAGAGGTGACATGTCAAATGATCCACAATGGAAAGCTCAACGACACCTTTGAAGTGAAGACAGGAGTGAAACAAGGCTGCCTACTATGACCGATGATCCTTCTGATTGTGGATGACTGACTGGATCATACAACAAAGTGTGAGGAGTGAGAGAGGAGAATACAGTGTTTGAACGATGAGAAGAACCTAGAAGATTTGGATTTCGTGGATGACTTATTTCTAATATCACACAAACTTGAAGATCTGCAGGTGAAAACTGACAAGTAGACAGAAGAGGCGAGGCAGCGAAGATGCGACTTCAAGTGAACGTAGAGAAGACAAAGGTGATGAAGATACCCGTCGAACAACAACAACGAGAAGAACCAATCACCATCAACGAGAGGAACCTGAAGGAAGTAGTCTCCTTCACCTACCTAGTCGAGGTAGCACTATTTCAACTACAGGTGGCATAGGCACAGACGAGGACGTGAATGCCAGGATCGGAAAAACAGCAAGACAGGTGTTTGTTAACCTGAAACCAGTGTGCAGATCTTCTACACTGCACTCAGCATAAAGCGTGAACAAGATCCGATTATGAACACCAATATCAAGTCAGTGCTTCTATGTGATAATTCAGAGACTTGGCGCGTTATGAAAAGCATTTCCAAAAGAAAACTGCAGACATTCATCAACAACTGCCGCCTACGCTGGCTCGTTACTGAGGCTCAGATGGCCAGAAGAAACAAGTAACAAGGAACTCTGGCGACGAACTAACAAAGAACCCATCACTCAACAAATATGCAGAAGAAGGAAGTGGAGATGGATTGGATTGGGCATACACTGAGAGGAGCATTCGGGGATATCACGCGTTAGGCCAGGCGCTCGAGTGGAAGCCAGATGGGAAGCGGCGAGTTGGTTGGTCATCGGAGGTGAGGTGACATGGAGGAGATGATGTGAGGAAGAAATGAGAGGTTGTGGGTAGTCGTGGAGCCAGGTTGAAAAGATTTCAGAGGAGAGAGTGGAATGGAGACGTGCTACTGAAGCTCTATGTCCCACTAGGAACCCAGGGGACAAATAAGATCATAATTACTTCCTAACAGTTAAAATGACTACTTCTGTATATTCCTTTTCGTCATCATCATTCTACACATGTAGACAGTTTAAACGCCTTTATCAGTCTATTATCGGGTTGTCAGGAAATTTTTAAACCCCATTAAATAGTATTCTAACCAGATCTTCCCTATAAGTAATCAGGGATGAACTTTGCAACAGTGTAAATATACCGTCTATGTAGGCTTCATGTAAATTTTTCTTCCATCCATACCATCCAACTGCTTAGACAAATCGAGTGGTATTATTTCTTACATGTTTCACGGTAAAATAGGCTAGAAATGCACAGACTGGAAACTTCCAACATTTTCTGCACTGCCGATTTGCCCTCACATATAATGAAAACATTATTTGGCATAAATAAACTTCAGTGTTGGCTATTTAAAATATCAGGTTGATATGATCTACACTAGATAAAAGCAGGTCGGTAAAAAGGTGTCTTGATGAGGTCCATTTTGCAAGACTATGGATTTGAAAGTATATTTGACTACTGAACTGGAAATATGACTCTTTATAACACATATTCAGTGATTTGAGGAATGGTTGTTCAATTATAGAGGAATCAATTGCTTCTTGGTAAAGAAAAACAATCGTTCATAGTAATGGAACATTCGTAAACAGTTAACTGGTACCATATGAAATGAAATGTATACCATGGCAATCTAGATTAATTATTCCATAGGTAAAGTCGGAGGAACTATGGCTGTTTGATTCAGTAAAGCGTTTTAATAATAAATCGAACGCTCTACACAGCCAATGAATCAGTTTACAATAGGGAAAATTCTCCATGCGTAACGCTTTTCACAATCCCTTAGACTTTCTATGTATCTTTGCAAGAAGATGAGTTTCAATTGATGTGGTCCCATTGAGACTTCTATTAACAGTGTACCTTTTCCCTTAAGACTTAGAGATGATGGAGATAATTTGTACCTCAGGAGAATAATTTTGATGGTGGTATAATCTCTGAGCTAGATTGTTTAATAGTGGAGTTTTTGCTATCATTGCTGACAACATCATCAGCAGCACAAACTTCAAAAAAAAGTAAACTATAGGGTTTTCTCCGAAATTTATTTAGTAGCTTGTTCTGATGGCCTTATATGTGATTAGTGGTTTCTATTAAGGTCTTGTCATTGTCTGTTTATAACTACTTCACTCTAATTTTTCAGTAGGTCAAGTCTCGTCTTTACTCATGTGGTTCATTTCAACCAAACATTGATTCATCTGATTTCATTTTCGTTACATAAACAGTTTTGTTTAACAGGACTACAAATAGCTCCCTGTAAATGTTTAAAATTACAATATTTCGGATTTTTTGTAAATTAAACAACAATAACCGATGCCTTCTTCAAATCACAGATTTCTTTTATGTATAAGTTTATTTAGGTATACTGAAAATATTACCAAGCTTAGTAATAGAACATCAGAGAAAAAAAAATATCAAAACTTAGAGAATATCAAATAAACAATTGGCACCAATGTTGCTCACTATGTGTTTGTGTCAATTGAGAAAAGTATTATGAAAACAACTATATTGAAAAGCCAGTAATCACTTTAAGTCACATTCAACAGTCATATCCACCTGATGAACGGTAGAAGAGAGAAGACTGTTGGGCGATACAAGTAACCATTAATAGTTAGTTGAACATTCCACTGGCGCTAGATATATCTAATAGATCTTTCGTATATCTGATGACATTTTGTCATCATTTAAAATCTAACTTCTAACCAACTTCCTGAAGTAAAATACTGACGATGTCACAAAGCTTGGTGATGAAACATGCATAACGAAATATCGTAGTTGGGAGCCCATAAAGTCACCATTATCTTCATCCTGAGCTACTCATCTTTTCTACCATTTTATGGTTATCCTCCAGAAGAATGAAACCAGGCATTCAAGCTTCCTGATTGGTCGGAGAAGTTCACAAACCAATCCTCCCTTTCTATCTGACCCATTTTTTGTATAAGGGTATAGAATTATAACCTGTAGATGACATATCTGTTTATGTTAATGATGGATCGTGGCTAGCAGTGGAATCCAGGATGCACATTTCGTTCTATTCTGGACTCGTCAGCTGTATGTACCTGCTTCCCAGTAAGTGTTGTTCCCACCGGGACTCTGGAACGATCGCTTCAAATGCCAGGGCGTTATCCACTACACCACCGAGCCACGATAGCCACTTCTTGTTCGACGGGTATAGTTTTAGTATAATTGTTTGAAGCGTTTGAAGTGATCGTTCCCGAGCCCGAATCCCGGTGGGAACAACATCACTCACTAGGAAGCTGGTACATCCAGCTGACGAGTCCCAAACAGGACGAAATGCGCATCCTGGATTCTACTGCTAGCTACGATCCATCATTAATATAATTAGAACTCAGACAATATCGAGGCGTCCGTACAGGATCTCAGATGCCAATAGAGACCGATCAATTCTTCCTACTTACATGAACTCATTCTATCCATCGATTCCTTCAGTGATTTGACATCTGGATAGAGTTTCAAAGCTACACTAACTAGGATTGCCTCTTTCCTCAATTCTGAATATGTTTGATCCGTTCTATAACCGTTGAATTAATGGTTAACTGAGAAATTAAAGCTGATTAGAGAGCAAATTACAACATTCGTTGTCCAGCTTTACTGTTTGTCAGTTATTTTAGTATTAAATGTAAGTACATCCTATGTACTTGCTGAGTCGTCCGCTCACCTTTCTTCTGTTTCTTTTTTATTTTCCAGATTCTCGTGACCACCACCAAACTCACACTGCTCTGCACCCCCCCCCCCGCCCTTTGCAACAACATACCTATCTACAGGCTAGACGAAAACTTATTAACAACTGGTCATTAAAACATATCCAGCTAAGCGACTGATGTAATTTAGATGTTCGACTTCTGATGAACTGCTTGCGACTGTACTGAAATCTTTCCAAGTTGTTATTCATTGTAGACTGACATCATTTGGAGGAACATTGAAAACCTAGGAGCACTGGACAACTGTTTTCTCCTAGTATGGGGCTCCTCAGTAGTGCCCAACCACGACCCCGATGGGGATCGAATCCGAGACCTTCAGGTTCCGTGGCCAGTAAGTTATCATTGAGTCACTGGGTGGTAATCCAATGGTCCATATTTCCAACTTCTGTCAGTTCACGACATAGTACTACCATCACCCAATGTCATTGTAGAGTATTTATCCTCATGGGTACCAGGTTTTCCTCATCGGCCACGAATTCTCATTGGAATTTCAGGAGTCATCTTTCGAAGCTAATCACCAATGAGCACTAGATCAATTTAATTTGTATTAAGATCATCATTAGGACTAATCATGGTAGATTATTCTTCATTTAAGGAGGAAAATTCACATCATAATCAGAACACTAGTCGCTTAAACATTTAAAAAAGACAAATGGATGATATGTTTGGCATTTGGAGTGAAAGTGTCCATTGAACTGACTTTCTATACATATTCAGTCACTGTCATTGACCCATACACTTCAATGTGAACATGAAATTGGCATCAGTATTTCCTTTTCTGGATGTAATGATAAGTTATGGAAGAGATCTGCTTATCAAAAGAAAAAATAGGAGGGATAGATAACTGGTCACAATATTTGAGTACCTGTTACTAGGTAAAGAATCCTTCTACTATTTATTGACTGCCGCGTATTTGTGGCGGTGAATTACTTTCTCTGAGAAGTACACTTTCTGAAAATCGTTATTCTAGTCATTTGATGAATATTTGTCAGCTGGTATGTGGAAATCAATAGGTTCTCAATTTCATGCTTTCGGAAATTCATGGAGTAGTGTATCCCCTCAACTGAGAAGTCTCATACTGTGACTAAACAACTGTTCAGCACTTCTAGCTTTCAAACACTTCTCCAAGTGATTCGAACTCCTGATGAGAAGAAATAAGCTGATATCAATCAGTCAGTGCCCCGTAATCAGAAAATAAAAGAGTTTACCAAGCAACAAGAACATAAAGTCAGAAGAGAACTGTTATTCTCAAATGTAGACATTAAGTTTAGAAGATAATAGTGTCATTTATTCTAAGGATTTCTTCCTTCAGGTATGAAATGAATCTCTTCTTGTCTCTTTCTTCCTAGACACCTTGTGAGGATTTCATTGCAATCGTGTAGTGAAATCCATGCAGATAGTGATAATATTTTTATGCAAGCTGTGAAGACTGCATAAAATTGTGTATAAACCACTTCAACTAAAAGCAATATTTCCTTTTCATCGTTTTTTTACACATTCTGTACATTCTTCCTAATACTTTTTAAAACGAATGTTGTTTATATATACACACCTTTTTGGTTGTGGCGGTAATTACAGCTTTTGCTGCTGCTAATCGTGGAGATATAATGTGCTTCTTAGCATTCCGGCTTCTGACTCCACGACTATTGCCTGTCGTGTATACTAACTGATTGTCCTGGGATTTTACAGAACCTCACATCCTACTTACAAATAATTACCACAATCAATCCGACCAACGATCAGTGCGGAGAGCCAACAAATATCGCCTTCTGATCTCTGAAGTATCCAAAAACTGTGATGGACAATACCGAAGAGATAACCTCCAAGTAACCAGTGATTATCTATAACATTGACAATACTATTTGTGCTATAACGTATAACTTTTCATATATGTGCATCATAAAATCCATTTTTCTTGTAAATTATACGTAGTTTGTCACTTTGGTTTACTTGACATTCTTTGGGTCCACTACAAAGCATTTGTCAATACCAGATTCCTAATGGATAAAGCTTTTGTAAAACAGCTACTCGTCTATAGAAATACAACTTCCGTCTACGTTGTGACAAGGAGGATATGAAGTATACATTCAGTATGGATCTAGCTATTGTCAACACTGACTTGAACTGACGTTAATCTCAGGCGTCTATCTGTCTATTAAAATTTTACTTTATAAAATACATACAGTCATCTGAATATAAATACCAATCATTTATTCTAGTTAAAATTGTTAAAGACTTATACATAGTGACTCGATGGTTGATGAAACTTTATCATGAACTTATATGAAGACTGCATGACATCAATACTAGTTAGTGGGTCGAAAAGTTGTTAGGCCATCATCAATATTTGGAGGGGCGACTTCATTCAGACATAATTAATTGCTCAAAATGTTTTCAGTCAGTCAAATTTCTTACATCCATATTCCTTTTAGTAGTAACTGGTAAACGTCAAATGCAAGCTGTCTATCTCAGGAAGCCTGGAAGGAACAGCTTAAAGTAAACATTTTGAAAGTAGTGGTCTGGAATACTATTTCTTCAATACTCTTTCTGCAGCCATTTGTATTGGTGAAACCTAATCATTTTGCTAGAAAATATTGTACCCTACAAAATAGTAGCCTTACATGGCCTATATGAAAGCGATATCAGAGGCTTCTGTCAATGGAGCATGTAACGTCGTTGTGTAAAGTGTTACAGTAGTGATGTATGAGATGAGTTTTGATCTTCTCTAAAGCTGCAAGTTGACTACCGACAATGATTAATATAGGTGTAAAACTTGTGCACCGCGGTAGAATGTAGTTCCATATTAGATTTGTTTACTTGATATAGCCACCATACAGTGATACAGTATTATTTACTTGATGGCGTTTCAAGCATAAATTATCGTTCATAATCATATCTATGTAATCGTATAACCTTCGACATTTGATTTTTATAGTTCTGTTACTTCATGTTCGTTCATTTTAGCGGCAGTCTAACTTTTCATATCTCTGGTTTAGGTGTTGCATCATTCCTATTACATGTGTTCGGTGTTGATTCCATGAACAGGGTTTGCGTAATCAATCTCTACCTAACTACCTGCCTACCTACCTAACAATATAAAACTTACATACAGCGGTTTTGTTTCCGTTTATTTTGTGGTTATGTGAATACACTTCTGTTCAACATCGCTCTTCAGGTGATATTTTGTAGTGAGAAACTAGTGATGTAACTCCATACTATTCATGAAGAAATGGTTTACAGACATACTTTAAAACGAATAGTTCTACTTAGGAATCGTATACTGTATGTATGCAACACATACCGAACAATCTGATCACATACGCATTTGCCCTAGATAATTCTATGACATTTATTTGCACAAACAAAAATTTGAAGTTCACATTTGAGGAAGAACTTCTCCATTCGACTAATGACTATGATATGGAATCTCTTTTGGATCTCCTTCAGTGAACATAAATGTTTCATATAGTGAGAAATTTTCTTAATATTTTATTGATAAAACCCTTTGTCTACAAAATCTATGCTCATATCATCCCAGTCAAGTTACATTTCTTTAGTTGGTTGGAGGCAATCGGCAAGAAGCCCTGGACCAAAGTTTCCTGTTTTTTTGGCACTCGTCACCAAAGCGTATCTGCGACCTCGGGGGAACTGATGTCCCGCCTAAGATTCAAACCTGCGTCACTCAGTGTTGCAGTCAGCGACTTTACCACGGAGCTATTTGGCCAGCGATTGACCTGCTGTAGGACTGGCTTACATTAATTGGTCACAGGAATGCAACCGATTTCAAGTTGTCTAGTCCTGAGTTCCTCCAACTAACTAACATCTACTAGTGTGCATCGCGATGCTGAGCTTCCTAGCTTGGTTACCACAGTGCAAATATGATCGATAGAATTCGGTCTGCACTCAATACTAGACAACATGAAATTGGTAGCACTCCCGTGACATTTCTTTAATTTGGAATCAGATAAAAGACATAAAAAAAGGACATAATATCCTGAAAATGTGTAGATAAGAAAGATGAGTGCATACCTTTCTTGGAAGAGCAGAATATTTAAAGCTATGAAGCATCAATGGAATTATTTGTCTCCAATGAATCTACTTGGACACGATACCATCTAAATTATCACTTTTTTCGTTCAACTCAATGGGAATGAGACTTAGTTAGGTGTTGTTTTTTGTAAAGCATCTACCAAATATCCACAGAATACCCATTGAAGGTACAGATTTGGCTGTTAATCGAAATGTTGCTTAAAAAGAATTATATTATTATTTGTCCCCTAGGTTCCTAGTGAGACATAGAGCTTCAGTAGCACGTCTCCATTCCACTCTCTCCTCTGAAATCTTTTCAACCTGCCTCCACAACTACCCACAACCTCTCATTTCTTCCTCACATCATCTCCTCCATGTCACCATCACCTCCGATGACCAACCAACTCGCCGCTTCCCATCTGGCTTCCACTCGAGCGCCTGGCCTAACGCGTGATATCCCCGAATGCTCCTCTCAGTGTATGCCCAATCCAATCCATCTCCACTTCCTTCTTCTGCATATTTGTTGAGTGATAGGTTCTTTGTTAGTTCGTCGCCAGAGTTCCTTGTTACTTGTTTCTTCTGGCCATCTGAGTCTCAGTAACCAGCCAGCGTAGGCGGCAGTTGTTGATGAATGTCTGCAGTTTTCTTTTGGAAATGCTTTTCATAACGCGCCAAGTCTCTGAATTATCACATAGAAGCACTGACTTGATATTGGTGTTCATAATCCGGATCTTGTTCACGCTTTATGCTGAGTGCAGTGTAGAAGATCTGCACACTGGTTTCAGGTTTACAAACACCTGTCTTCCTGTTTTTCCGATCCTGGCATTCAAGTCCTCGTCTGTGTCTGTGCCACTTGTAGTTGAAATAGTGCTACCTCGACTAGGTAGGTGAAGGAGACTACTTCCTTCAGGTTCCTCTCGTTGATGGTGATTGGTTCTTCTCGTTGTTGTTGTTCGACGGGTATCTTCATCACCTCTGTCTTCTCTACATTCACTTGAAGTCCTGTTTCGCTGCCTTGCCTCTTCTATCTACTTTTCAGTTTTCACCTGCACATCTTCAAGTTTGTGTGATATTAGAAATAAGTCATCCACGAAATCCAAATCTCCTAGGTTCTTTTCATCGTTCAAACACTGTATTCTCCTCTCCTCGCTCCTCACACTTTGTTGTATGATCAGTCAGTCATCCACAATCAGAAGGATCATCGGTCATAGTAGACAGCCTTGTCTCACTCCTGTCTTCACTTCAAAGGTGTCGTTGAGCTTTCCATTGTGGATCATTTGACATGTCACCTCTTCATATAGCTGTTGAATGAGGTAGTTGAAGACTAGTGGCACTCCATAGTGTTGAAACAACTGCCAAATTACTTCTCAATCGACGCTGTCGAAGACCTTTTCAAAGTCGATGAAGTTCAGGTAGAGTGGAGTTGACTACCATTCTATGCTCTGTTTCATGATGATGCATAGTGTAGCGTTTCAATTTGGTCTGCACATGACTTGTACTTCCTGAATCCAAGCAACCTGTTCCGGTCTTAGTTTTGCATCCAGCACACCCTTCAATCTCTCCAGTATGATGCAGCTTACTATTTTGCTTGAGGTAGACAGGAGTGGAGGATGATTCCGAGCCAGTTCTTGCAAAGAAGTAGGTCGCTTTTCATCGGGAGTTTTACAAGGTAGCCCTTCTTCCAATCAATGGGCAGGTACTTGTCTTTCTTTCCTTCCAGACCTTCTGCAATAGTGAAGTGATATGAGCATGTCCGCTGTTGTCCCTGTGTCTGGTCTCAATGCTTCTGGTGAAATTCCATCTGATCCTGCTGCTTTCTCGCATTTCAGTAGCTTTATGTAGTTCAGGACTTCGACTTTTGTTGGAGGGCTTGTGTTTACTTGTATTTTTGTGGCTGCAGGTGGAGGTCAATTCAAAGGCTTTTTGCAGTGGTCGGCCCATCGTTTTCCTTGTTTCTCTTCTTTCGTAACTAGATTTCCTTCATCATCTTTTTCTGGTTTCATCGGGGTTGATTTCTTCCATCCCAGGTAGTAACCTGGTCATTTGATGGAATGTTGTCAGGTCTCTCCTACTAGCAGGCTGTTCTTCTTCACTTGGCACTGTGTCGTAGAAGTGTCTTTTGTCTTTGCGTGCACTCTTCTTCACTTCTTTGTCCTGTGCTTCATGCATTGTACTCAGTTCTTCTTCTTGTTGTTCATTCTTGCACTACACTGGTTCATCTTCTGCTTCACAGTTTTCCTGTCATCTCTCAGCTTCCATGTGTCCATCGAGATCCATTCCTTATCTTCTTTCTTCTTCCTTCCTAATACGGTTATGCAGGTTTCTTTCCACATAGCTTTCAAAGAGTTCCAGTGCTCATCCACACAGGTTTCTTCACGGATGTTGCTGGATATCTCCCATTTGGTCTTGATGGCTGGGGTGAAGATCTCCTTTGTAGTTTCATCCTTCAGTTTCCGGGTTTTGAACTTGAACTGTGGTCTGTCACCAACTTCCTTGAGTGCTTTCGACTTGATTTGGAAGGCAGGTTCCTTGCACTAGATAGTGAGTGGTGTGAACCTACATCTGCTCCTCTTCTTGACCCTGTATCAAGTAGACTGCGTCTCCATTTTCTTGAGATTGAGATAAAGTCAATCTGATTTTTAGTGTGTCGTAGTGTCTGGTGAAATCCATGTGGCTTTGTGGATATCATTGTGTTTGAACACACTGCCTGACTCCAATCACCAAATCGTTGAGTGTACAGAATTCTGTAAACAATTCTCCATTCTCGTTCATCACCTCACCGAGCACTTCTCGACCCATGGTTAGTTCTCTTCCTGTGTTGTCTGCTCCGAGTTTGGCATTCGTGTCACCCTACCCATTAGAATTTTGATGTCGCCAACTGGGATTGTGTCTTGTTCAGTGCTGATTGCAGTTGTCTGTAGAATTCCTCCTCCTTCTTATCTTCATCTGCATTATTTGTAGGTGCGTAACATAGCATTGTACGATTGTGACCTTCCTTCCTTTTGAGTTGAATCTTGCTGTTATGATCCTGCATGAGGAGATTGGTTCCCACTGCATGAGAGCCTTCCATGCTCTTGAGGATATCACGATGGCCACTCCATAACTCAGTGTGCTCGTGGTTGTCGTCTGGGTGAGAATATCGGAGTAGATTATTGATTCTCCAGTTGACAGTTTGGAGACTCCACTTCCATTCCATCTGCTTTCACAGATTCCTAGCACTTCAATGAGAAACCATCTCATCTCGTTTGCAATCTGGGCTGCCCTATCAGCTGGGTTCAAACATCGTACGGACATTCCATGTCCTTACGTTTACCTTCGCTTTCATCGAGAGAAGACATCGGCCGACTGGCTTTCCGAAGGCTTTCACCAACTGCTGTCATTTCGTCTTTGCGATTCAAGCGAGGAATAAGTTTGTTTTTATGTTTTATATTTTGTCTGTGCCTTCAAGTCTATTTAGCAACTGGATTTGTTTTACGGAGTAGGGTTGCTAGCCCTATGCACAACCTTCCCTGTCTACCCAGGCTTAGGACCGGCTAGTAACTAGTGAACGAGTTAACCAGGCGAGGAAGTAAACTTAGATGTTCATCAGGCGGTTAAATATCGTTTTAATAAGACTTCAAATTGATTGTTCTAGGCAGCGAATCTGTCATTAACAAGTTCAACCAGAAGAGTAGTAAAAACTATAGAGAAAGATAACATTACAACCCTAATTACATCAAACTGTATAAAGTGATTTACACATTTTTATCGAAGCAAATACACTAGGTGTATGAAAGAATGTCTTTTAGTCCATGTTATGAAACATTGTCATAGATGGTTATCGAATTCTTACAAGAGTATACCGTGATATTCGATTGAATTTCATCTGCTATACTATGATTACACCTTTATTGTTTTTTTTAAAAGTTTCAGATTTGTCAATAAAACTGCTTACGTTTACTGAAGCTTGTGCTATTATCCAACGTGATAAAATGGATTTTTATATACATAGGCGGAAATGTGAACAGTCTTAATCTTCAGTGGTACTCTTTTAATTTCTTCTTTCTGTAATCTTGACTCTCGTTTCTTACAATAAATCTTATTGATCGCTTTGTATTTATCAAATTAGAATAGTTCATTTAATTTGTTTCTACTTCTTTCTCTGGTTACTGTATTCTTGTTATTTTCATTCCACAATATCTTCTATTGAAATATACACTTCTGCTTCATCAAAATTTAAAATTATTTACTTTCTGAAATTATTTTTGTTATAAAAATTCTATTCCGTATCTTTTCATTTAAAATATTTTTGAATCTCTTCCTTTTCAACAGTCAGATGCCATTTCTGTACCTGAAACATAACGTGTTATGCTGAATAATTATTTGGTTTCACTCTATCAACGTGTATGAGTATGTAGGAAAGGACAAGACGACGAAGAATAAGGGAATTTATATTGTTGACATCTTGTACAGTATTTCAAGTTGTTATTCATCGTAAAGTGACATCATTTGGAGGAAGAAAGGGAACCTAGGAGCACTGGAAAACTGTTTCATCTGACCAGTATGGGACTCCTTGGCAGTGCGCACCCACGACCCCGCCAGCGATCGAACCCTCCACCTTCAGGTTCCGTGGTCAGCACGTTACCATTGAGCCACTGGGTGAGAATCCAGTGGTCCATATTTCCAACTTCTGTTAGCTCACGATGTAGCACAACCGCCAACCAATGTCATCGTTGAGTAACTGTCCTCACGACCACCAGGCTTTGCCCCCACTGGTCACGACTTCTCGTGAGCTAACAGAAGTTGGAAATATGGACCATTGGATTCCGACCCAGTGGCTCAGTGGTAACGTGCTGGCCACGGAACCTGAAGGTAGCGGGTTCGATCCCTGGCGGGGTGGGGTCGTGGATGCGCACTGCTGAGGAGTCCCGTACTAGGAAAAAACAGCTGTCCAGTGCTCCTAGGTTTCCTTTCTTCCTCTAACTGATGTCAGTCTACGATGAATAAAAACTTGAAATATTTCCAAATCCCCACGACTCCCTCAAAATTCAATTTTGTGCAGTAGTCATCAAATATAATGTACACCTTGCACTAAGACAGTCGTTTGCATAATGTGCATTATTTCCTTTTCTGCTTCTGTAATGATTCGCCAATCATATATTCACATTGTCTGTTGCGTTTCTTTCAGCCGAATCTTTACCCATTGCTGATAACTCCTTATGATTATTGCCGCCCTCTCAACATATACTACTTAAATCCATTCTGATAAGCAACACCCACTACAAGTATATCTTTGAGATTTCGTACAAATTGACATTATCCCTGAAACGTCCGGTGGCGGACTGCACTATCTTACGATTGTTTTTGTTATGATAGCCCTCAGGAAGTAGCCAGTCTGAGTATTTAAGTAGTCTGCAAAATGACTTGATTAAATTCTGCTTACATTTGGAAAATAATATAACTTTTCACATTTCGTTAGATTCTTAGCACTTTTTTTGGACATCAAAGTCTATTGTGTTTTCGTTTCTTTCTAAATAATCTTCGATTAAAGTGAATTTTTTTATAGTTAATCACCTGGTTTGAAAAAATTGTTTGTTTTCTTCAGTGCAAACAGTTTTTTCCGATACATTTTGCAAAGGTTTCCTATGGTTTTTCGTTTTTTAACTCGTGTCACCTGTTTTATCGAGTTTTTTTTCCAGTCTCTGCTATATGGTCAACCAAAATTGTCCTAAAATTGCTTATGGTAGGGGTATGTGCATGTGCCTCTGTCATTCAGTGTTCTGAATGTAAGAGTCAGTTTCACAATAATTCCACAAACTTCACGCCCTCAGCACATAAGGTGTATACCTATCCATGGAGTGTCTGGCTCTGGCTCTCGGATATTCGCGGCCTGGTTGAAGAAGCAAAAGCACTTCTAAACACAATGAAAAATAAGCTGGTATCCAAAAGGTGAAGCATGTACCTTCAGGTTCTTGCGTCCCTAGAGCTGGCAGGCCTAGCCTGAAAACCACCGACCGTGAGACTAGGTCAACTTCTGATGAAAGAGACTGGGGTGAAGCACTGTCATTGTCAACTAAAGAGCTATGCAGGCCATAGGTCCTACCCAGTTCGGCTACCCAACTAGTGTCGGCAAGTTAACAGAACTGGATGAAAATCCATTCTAAGTCTGTTAGTGTAAACTAGGCCTTAGTCAAGCATAGACACCCGGCCCAAAAATGGCAAGTAAGTAGGTTTAAATGACATGCTAAAAAGCCATTAACAGTCATGGGACCAACTGTCACTACTCAACAAAGCAAAGATAAAAAAAGAGCTTCTTAAAAGGTTTGTAATCTTCCACACAGATGAAGAAAGTAGAGGACCAGGAACACGTAACCGCTTCGGACGTGATCCTGGTAGGGTATGAAGTCTAGTAAACAATGTTTTACCAGAAAACATACTAGGAGTCACCCTAATAAAGATATATAGATTAGGTAAAAAGCGACAGCTCCTGCCGAAAGTAGGTTTCGACTACATAAAGTCATGTTCAAATCAACAGACGAGAGGGATCAGATTTTTGAGAATGCTCATAGATTTCAATGAACTAGAGTGTTCGTGCATAAGGATTTACCTCTTGCTGATCGTATCAAAACACGAGAAGCAGAAGAAGAACTGAGACCGATATTAGCAGCAGGAGAGAAAGATCTAAAAGTAGTGCGTTTTGGTATAGTGAGGTTTCAGCAACAAATGATGCTGAAGCCTCTATGGATAGGAAGGAACCTCATTTAAGAGGTTTTGTTGTCTTGTACACAAGTGTAATAAGTTTCCTAAACAAGGGAACTGAGCTTAGTAATGTGATAAGCATAGAAATTCCTGTCATCACTGCTATCTCAGAAACTTAGCTCTCTCTTGGGATCAGTGACAGTGAAACACATTTACGAGGATTCGTTCTTTTTAGAAGTGATAGGTTAGCACACAGAGGCGGTGGTGTCATTCTTTATGTTAAGAATACCTTAACTTTAAAAGCCATAGAAATAGTTGCACTCGAAAGTGGGACATGCGAAATGTCGAAGCCCTGAAGGGGAGGCAGAAGACTTCCTCCTGAATAAGCCGACCATCTGGACAGATATATCCCAATGCCCAGTCGTAAGAGACATCAAAGATACATCAGTTAACTGGAATAGACTAACAGTAGAAGCATCACATAACTTGTTTGGCCATAGATTACTGGAAACATCAATTTCCTTGACCCTTATGAAGCACATTAGGGCAGACATCAGATAGGACCTTCAGCATGCTCCATCAGTTCTAAACTTAGTATTCTCCCACACAGATGATATATGCTTCTTCCGGTACCCTGCACTCCCTGGTAAAAATGACCATGCTGCGGTCATCTTCAGATTCAAAGCAGCTTTCTTGCATCAGGCTGATCCTCCAGATAGACTTGGTGTACGGGAAGCGAATATGGGAACTACTAACTTGGTAGCTTCTTCGAAAGACTTGACAACCAATCCAGAAGCCTCATTTAAAGCTGTATGGTGCTCGTCCTTATACAAACCGTATGAATAAGAGAAATCAGGGTATATTCGCCCTAGTCAAAGGGACAGAAACTGACTATTTAATTGAGGACGACAAAGAAAAGTAGAAGCTATGGCTGGATATTTTGCCGAGGTCTTCAAACAGGAACCTTCTGTGGACACTAACTCAGGAATAGAAGCAATGCCATCCAACAGAAAAAACTGTGGATATTGATCGGAATGACGTATTTCGGACACTGAGTACTCTTGATCTAGAGGCGTCAACAGAAAAGATGAACTGCACCCAAGGCTGTTCTGAGAGCTTGTACCCGATGTAGCCAACCCATTAAGTACTGTATTTAGGCTGTCCCTCAGTGAAGACACTCACCCTATGACTGAGAGGACGCCATAGTCGCACATATCTACACCGCAGGTTCTAGGCAGCACTAATCAAATTACAGACCGATAAGTCTGACTAGTGCTTTAGTGAAAACCCTAGAAAGAGTAATCAAGAAAATCATCACAGTTCACATAAGAAAGCAGAGTTCTATTGTCTCTTCCGCAGCATTGGTTTCACAGAAGTTCTGATTGCTTGACTAACTTTCTCATAGTCAGAGACATTTAGGTTAGGTCTAAGGATGATAGGATTCCTGTAGATGTCTTTTCATAGACTTTAGTATGGGGGTTCGACAAGGTACCTCCTTCAAAGTTGCTCGAGAAACTGGGAACTTTCGGAATTACTGGCAATCTACTGCATGCCTAAGACAGTTCCTCGTTTGGTTAGGAAGACGGATACGGATAAAGGACCCAATTTTCCAAACCTTTCCTCTTGGCCGTGCGGCAGAGAGTGGAAGTCCCGCCAAAGAGCACTATATCCTGAGGTACCTGGTACCATTAGCTGCTCATACCTAAATGAAGTTGCCGAACATCATGAAATCCCCTAAGATTTTTCTACGCTGATGATGTCAAAATCTGGCGGGAAATTAGGGATAACGAGGATATATGTGCACTTCAGTCAGACTTAAACAACTTGCTTACCTGGTCAGAGAAGTGTTTTCTCCCCTATCAATGCAGGTAAATTGTGTGAGCATGGCATCTATGGCCCACAGTTGACAACACCTATGATATTGATGGAAATTTTTTACCGTCAGTTAGCGACTTGAAATAACCTAAGAGTTCTAGTGAGTTGTGATTTTGAAAACCGCGGCATACTGTCAGTTGGTGGAAACTCGGACGTTATCAGGACACTTTGGGCATTATGCAGAATGCTTACAAAAATAAGTAGTGATATTGTTCATCACCTTATGCACACTCCTTAATTAAGGTCTAAACTACGAGACTGTACAAAGGCCACAAATCCTTGTCTGAAAGGTACCTCAGACCTTCTGGAAAGAGTTCAGAGAGCAACCACTCTTATAATCCCTGCAATGACTGGCCTGACCTACAAAGATCGACCTAAGGAGCTGAACCTCTTTACTTTATCCTATCATTGACATAGGATAGATCCAGCCATGCTATACAGGGTTCTAAGAAATGACTTTAGACTTCAACTATGTTCTGTTTTTCCTCCCAATAGGTCGGGATATCTCAGAGGATTTAACAGGAGAATACAAAAGCTAAGAACGAATATTCGCTTCGCTGAGTGATGGTTCTCGACTAGAGTAATCAAATCCTGGAATCGAC